>BSBM01000151.1:13510000-13512500 GCA_027924585.1 Larix kaempferi | reverse complement strand
ATCATCATCATCATCATCATCATCATCTTCGTCATCATCGTCATTATCAATGATGATGATGAAGAAGATGATGGATGATGATGATGCCAATGATGACAATGTTGATGATGAAGATGATGACCAAGATGACGAGGAGGAGGAGGAGGATGATGAGGATGATGATGAGGAAATGGGTGATAACGATGCTAATGATGATGGAGATGATGATGATGATGAGGAGGAGGATGATGATGATGATGTTGACGATGACGAAACGAAGGTGCTCTACAACCTAGTATGGGGGAGATGTTGTAACGTGTATGTAGCGTTACATATAGTAAAACGTAAAAAGTAATTTTTTTAATTAAAAAATGATTAAAAAAGTTCATGTTGGCTCATAAAATAAAAAATTATGGAAAGTATTTAAAAAAAATCCATGTTGGTTCATAAAATAAAATATTATGAAAAGTAATTAAAAAAATAGATGTTCGTTTATAAAATAAAAATTTAAAACTTAAACCCGAATCTATAAATCAAGAGAGATCAAATTTCTTGAGTTTAAATTAAAAAAAAGAAATACACCTCAAGAAATTGGATCCCTCTCGGTGCTTGATAGATACGGGTTTAAGATGAATCTACGCTGGTACAGTGGACACAATGAATCAAATTGCTTATTTATTCATTTTTTAATATTATCATCAATCATGTTTACTATTAAATATTTTATGAACCAATTACATGGAAGATACTCTTTCTTTTAAAGACACTTCCTTTTTTCAATGAATAATTAGATGCTTTTATGAAAGTATGCTTTATATGTAGTTACACGCTGTATTAAATGGCATATTAAAATTTTTCTCAATATATCATAGCACTTGAACTAGTATTAATTTACCTAAACTTGTATTAATTTTGATGATGTAAAGTTTTTTCCTTTCTTTGATTGAAATGAATATTAAGAGAACAAAATTAGTTCCAAAAAATCATCAAATAAGTAACAATTACTTTTCAATAATTACTTCTTTAAACAGTTGTCTAAAACCTCTATGATTTTGCCACTAGAAAATCTTTTCTTCAGACACGAATTTGCAGGAATTGTGATAAAAATTTTAGAATCTCTCGCCAGATTTTTAGCTAAATTCCAACCAAGTTTTAACACGACACGCGAAATCGTCGAGGTTTTAAATGGCTTCATTATTTAAACCATTCCGCATATCACATATCAAAGATTTTACTTTTCAATGACTATTTAAACCATTCCACATATAACATATCAAAGATTTTTGTTTCTTTCAAAATGGAACGGTCTAACTATTATTATATAATATTTTTGGATCTATTATATAATATATTTGGATCCATACGAAAATAGGTCAAATCATGAAACGAAAATCCAGTATAATAAAACCACTTTCTTGGTACATTTAAAACCTAAAAATTGTTAATGGTCAAACCGTTCAAACCTATGTTAGCCAACGTGGACATTAACCTTCACCATGTTTAAATGTTCAGTCAACACAAGCTTTTAAAAAACCCTAATGCACTCTGAAAGCATAAAAACAAACTGAAAGAAGCTCGCCTTCCACTGATTCAAAGCAATTCGATCATCGCCCGTCTACATTGCTAGATTTATCCTTCCGCATGGAGGCACATTGAAAAATTTCTAAAGAACATACGAAATGTGCCTCTCTTTCTATTTTCTGAGCTTTGTGAATTATCATCACCGTGGCGACGTAATTTGTTTTCAAGGAACCCACTTTTCTTGCTAGAAGCAGGTGTTTCCTCTTGAACCGTTTCTATCTCGACGATTTCAGGTTCTCCCGCAGATTCATTCATGTGACCTGCAGCTGCCATCACAATCTTCTCTTCATGATCAGCGCGCTGTACTTCTTGTAGTATTTCTTGGTATGTCACATAGCCATTGCTCTCTGGTCTTTGGAATAAATCCGCTGCTTCTCTATCCATCTACTCTATAATTATGTCAGCAGTTTTTGAAGAAGAATTAGACTCATAGATAGTATTTACACGTCTCTGTGCCTGCGCCATTTTTGAAGAAAGGTCATTGGGTCCACACTCACTGTGAATTCAATGGCTAGAACCTACGGAAAAACTATTATTCGCTCCCTGTAGGCATAATTCATCCATAACCCTCTGCAGCGCCCGCGCTTTCTCCGCTAAATTCACTTTCGCCTCCTTCACTACAGAATTTATATTCTCCATACATGATGACCTAGGGCTTTAATTGAATAAATATACATGGAAGTTTTGCCTACTGAAAACATGTAAAAAAAAACAATAAGATGTACCTTTAGGGCTTCAATTTGGCGGAAACAATCTGTTAGCTTAGCCTTCCTCCTCCTCCGGAGATACGCATACGGTGTTGTCCGTGTAAGCCATGGATTCTAAATGCTTGAAACAATCAAACGTAAGCCAGCGAAGTTGCAAAAACAGCGAAAACCCTACACCTCTAGATCTCCTTCCAATGAAAACCCTTCAGTAGTAAAGGTGAGGAAGGATAATG